>JAPPVO010000017.1:33889774-33936273 GCA_030407325.1 Camellia japonica
TGCCGATGAAGAACAGTTTGTTTACAATCTTTCTTTGTTTGTACTTTTTCCTTTGTTTTGAACAGTGTTTGTTTTGTCGGGCCGATGTGCCTTCTTATGTACTTGAACAAGTTGTCTTTTTCTAAATGTAAGTCTTATATTTTCTTCCAAGTGTTGAATGTATGCCTTCTTTTCCTTTATGCATGTTTACTACTTTCTTTCATGCCTTTCATGCTTCCATACTTAGAATATTTTTGTATTTCTTCAAAGTATACCTTAATTGTATAATAACTTCGGGATATAATACCTCGGATATAAACTTTGATTGTTTTCCTTGGCCAACCATTGGCATACCTCAGCTAACACTTTAAAAATATCAAAATATTTTTACAAGTGTTATTCAGTATTGTTTTTTTTTTTTTTTACCTCCATATGCTATTTTCTATTAAGACTTCACCCTTTCCAAGTTTGGACAACTTGGTTGGTCACCTCAGGTAATATGTATCTCGGATACTTTATTCATAATTACCTCGGCTAACTCCAACTTGTAAATTTCTTCGAATTTTCAACAAGTGTTAAGCCTATTTTAACTTGTAAATTTTTTGAAAATTTCAACAAGTCCGAAGCTCTTAAGTTTATTTATCATTCTCCCTGCCCCCTGACACTTAAGTTCACATTAAGCATGTGTCTATGGTCTTTCACCGACGTCAGATTCAAACAAAGACTTCCCGAGGTGTTTCAACCTTGGTTTCTCTGTTAATGAACTTAGTTCCATTCTGAGTTTGACTCTGCCGATATGGCAAGTCCAGGTTAATTCAACTTAGTTCAACTCCATTATAGGCAAGTATAATTCCACTCTGCCATATAATAAGTTTAAGTTATTTGTCACATTTTATTCAAAAATATCGCTGACTTAGTTCAACTCTATTATATGCAAGTACAATTTCAACTCTGCCATATAATAAGTCTAAGTTATTCATCATGTTTCATTCAGAAACATTGCTAACTTAGTTCAACTCTATTATATGCAAGTATAATTCAACTCTGTCATATAATAAATCTAAGTTACTCGTCATGTTTCATTCGGAAACATCGTCATAGGATTAGTTAGTTCTATTGCACAAATATCAAAATCATTAAAATCAAACTAGAATTTTATTATAACTTCGGCTAATAAAATTATGACATAAACTTTTGAAAGACAAAAGACTAATGATAAAAAGACTTCAAGTTGCAAGTGTTCCAGGGTCTTGGCCACTCTTTGCCATCACTATCTTTAAGCCGGTATGCCCCATTGTCGGCGACCGAGATAATTCTATAAGGCCCCTCCCAGTTTGGGCCAAGTTTTCCCTCCTTGGGATCCTTCTTATTGCCGACGACCTTTCTTAGGATGAGGTTCCCAACCTTAAACTCTCTTGGGTTGACTTTCTTGTTGTAAGCCCTAGCAAGTTGTTGCTGGTATGCCCCAAATTGAATTGTTGTTCTCTCTCTTTTCTCCTCCAGTAGGTCCAGATCTCAGGCCAGGAATGCTTCATTAGTTCCATTCTCCACTCCTTGTGTTCTGATCCCAGGGATGCCGACTTCTAGTGGGATAACTACTTCAGTGCCATAAGCCATGGCAAAAAGAGACTCCCCAATTGATCTTCTCAGCGTAGTCCGATATGCCTAAAGTACATTGGGTAACTCTTCCACCCACTTCCCTTTTGCTGCTTCCAACCTCTTCTTGATTTCATCCAAGATAGTTTTATTAGATGCCTCTACCTGACCATTGCTTCAAAGGAAACTTGGAGTGGAGTAGTAGTTCTTGATTTTGTACTTTGCACAGAAGCTTTTGATTAGCTTATTATCAAATTGTGTACCATTATTAGCTATTATTGCCCTTGGGATCCCAAACCTGGTGATGATGTTCTTCCATATGAAGTTCTTCACATCAATGTCTCGAATCTTTGCAAGGGGTTCAGCCTCTACCCACTTCGTGAAGTAATCAGTTGCTACTAGTAGAAACTTCCTTTGCCCAGTCGTTTGGGGCAGTTGTCCAACAAGATCCATACCCCACTGGACAAACGGCCAAGGGCTGGATACTAGGTTCAAATCTGCTACTGGTTGATGTATCAAATGTGCAAACCTCTGACACTTCTCGCACTTTTTGACGTAGGTTTCAGCATCCTTCTGCATGTAAGGCCACCAGTACCCCTGAGTAATGGCCCTATAAGCCAGTGATCTGCCCCATGCGTGGCTTCCACATACCCCTCATGTATTTCATACAAGAAGTCTTCAACCTGAGAGGGATGCACACACCTCAAAAGGGGACCAGTGAAGGATCTCCTGTAGAGGTGGCCATCTGCTGTTAGGCTGAACCTGACCGATTTCAACTTGGTCTTATGGGCTTCTTTTCGGTCATCTGGCAGCTTGCCATCTCTAAGGAACACCACTATTGTATCAATCTAACTTGGGCCAATCTCTACATACATTACTTCGTATTCTGTGATTAGTGGTTCCATACTTCGGCTTGACAAATAATCAACCATTATTGTCCTTGCCTCCCCTGATTTCATTGCACTAGCCAGGTTAGCCAAGGCATCGGTATGACTGTTATCATCTCGGCTAACCTGCTATAGCCGGCAATCTTGGAACAATGCTAGCAGTCTAACAACTTCTTTGACATAAGCTATCATTTTTTCATCTTGGGCTGCGTACTCACCCGTTGTTTGATTTATAATAAGTTGGGAGTGTCATGACCCAAACCCGCCCCTATAGGTTTAGCATCGTAACCGGCCAGTAATCCGTGGATTACCAAAGGCCTCTGAACAGATTAGCAAATAGTAAGGGGGCTGAGGAAGCAATAATACAAAATAAACAAGGTCCAATGAGCTGTGATAACGTACATGGGACGGAACATTTCAAAACTTATATGTATATATGCATAAACATGCCAGTCCAGGTACACAATATTTACAACATGTACAACCCAAGACCTGTCTTTACAAAACATACACAGAGACTAGCATGAAAGACAAAAACAACCATAACATTAGGCTTTGATCGGAACCTCCTCGGGAGGCACAACGGATGGCTGACAAAAACAGAACAGAAGGCCGTCAACTCTGGCCCTGGTCATGTGCCGTCTCACCTACATACATAATATAAACTGTGAGCGAAAGCTCAGTGAATAATAATAGAGTAAAGGGTTTCAATAAATGAGCTCGTACAGATTCAGAAATCACAATCCAGATTTGCATCAAATTCATCATTTGTCCAGATCATATATATAGATAGAAATCATAAGTCATGATTAATTTACGTGATACATCTATTAGCATTAACAGAACAGAACGCATACGCGTGAGGTTACAAATAACCAGTTCCATAAAGGAACCTCCGGATCTGGGTAACAGAACAGAACAGAAGCTGAGCCCCCGTGACAAGGCCTCCGGTACGGGTAACAAAGTGCAGACAGAAATAAGTTCCATGAAGGAACCTTCGATACCGGGTAACAGCTAACAGATATTACATGATGCTAAGGATGTCATGAAATACATATCAGAAATTGAACAATCATTCATTGTACAGAATATATCATTTCGGAAAACATATCTTGTTTTATCACACAGAAAGTAGATACAGTTTGAACATAACTTTACTAAATTATTACTCGTAGTTGGCCTTGAAATAGACAGACGGAGCAGATTGATCACACGACACGCGGTACGTGACCTACATAACACATAACGGACACACACTTGAAACACACATTCTAATCACACAAAACTTACGTCGTTGGTTCTTAATGTGTTTCTAACCTTAAAGCCTCACTATAGAGTCTTAAACATGGCTTAGGAATGCCTAGGATGGAATGAGGATGCAAAGGTGCCTTGGAAAACATTTTTCAAAATTTGCTGAAAACAGGAGTCTCGCTTGAGCGTAGCTTTCTTCGCTTGAGCGAGCTTGCCAAAACGGAGGGGTCGCTCGAGTGTAGACTCCTTCGCTCGAGCGGTCTGTAAAATGCAAAAGTACTGGTTGTTGAATTTTTACGCTCGATGCACGCCCGATGCTCACTCGAGCGTGAGACACACCCTTCGCTCGAGCGTAGGTCTCGTCGCTCAAGCGTGCGTCTGCGTGCACTAAAAACCTGAGAGCTCACAATTTACACTTGAGCCACCATTCCTTCGCTCGAGCATAGCTCTGAACAAACGATGGTCGCTCGAGCGTGGAATCCTTCGCTCGAGCGAGGAAGCCAAATTCTGGAATTTCCAGATTTGCCTCCCAAGCTCAAACCAAGCATTCAACTACCCAAATGTCAACCTCTTGGGCCCATTTTCTGGAAAAACACTTTAAACTCATAGTATAACATGTTTTAAAGATCAATTTGAGAAATCAAAGCCCAAAGGTGAGTTAATTAAACACAATTTCAAACAAACTTCCAAGAAATATTAAAGAACAAAACATGCAAGTGTTCATTTGAATTCAATGCTCCAAAAATGTAACCAAATGCAAGATTACACTCAAAATCATGATGAACTCATGGACTATAACTAGAATATGGTCTTGCATGCAAGAATTTCCATGAAAACACTTCAAATTGTTATAATAGGGACATGCATGCATGATTTAAGCTCTAATTCAACATGTTTAATTCAATTCTTGTCTTAGGTCACTAGTGTCACATGAATCATGCAAGAAATGACTTGAATTCACAATCAAGAAGGTAATTCTCCTACCTTAAGTCTTGAATTCCAAGTATGGAGGCTCAATTATGAAAATTCCTCTATAATTCTTCAAGTTCCAAGCAAAAACTCTTGTTGAAGCTAAGTCTCTTCTCCTCTCTCACTCTCCTACGTTTTGTCTCAAATATGGCTGAGGAAATGATGTATGGAGTATGCTAATCAAGTCCTAAACAAGTCTCTTAGAAGTGGTCCACCAAGTGGCAGTTTTGTAAATAATTGAACTAATGTAATTTAGCGTTATTTAATCTAATTTAATCGTTCCAAATCAAATTTTAATTAAACTTACCATAAAATTCTATAAATCCTAACTAATACTTAATACAAAACAATTTCGGAATCGGGCACCGATAAAGCTTTCAATTTGCAGTTCAAACTTGAAACATGAACAGATCATTTTATGGCAAACAGATAGAAACACAAAGATAATGCAATACACATGCAAATTAATTCTAGATTCCTTCTAAATTACTGTTAAGCATAATTAATCATGTTTTAGCATTAATCGAAGGTCGGGGTTATTACAGGAGTCACAGAAGACTACCACCTCGTCGGCTTCCATTACTGCTACTAACTTCAACCCCGCGATCAGTGCATTATATTCTGTTTCATTGTTTGAGGCCTTGAACCCCAAGCAAATAGACTGCTCTAACATTCGCCAATTTGGCGATACTAACACTACTCCTGCCTCCGCTCCTTGCTGGTTTGAACTTCCATTAACAAACAGGCAGAAGGAGTCGCCGATGTAGATGTCATAGGGCTTTGGTTTTTCTTCTTTCTTCTGTTTTGCTTGAGCGGGGTTCTTGGGCCCCAATTGGGTTTCTTTTTGCTCCCCTGGGCATCCTAAACCTCGGCCCACTGGAGTCCGACATAAAATGGCACCAGGGGTGAACTCGGCCACAAAGTCGACCAAAACCTGGCTTTTAATTACTGTTTTGGGCCTAAGCTCTAAGTCATATTGGCCCAACACTACTGCCCATTTGGCTACCTTGCCTGTCAGATCTTTTTGCTGCAATAGGGACTTCAAAGGATGCTCCGTCAGTACCACAATCTTGTGGGCTTAGAAGTAGTGATTCAGTTTCTTTGAAGCTATCACAAAGGCTAATGTCAATTTTTTCAGGGGTAAGTACCTGGTCTCTGCACTTGTTAAGGTTTTACTCACATAGTATACTGCCCTTTGTTCTCCCTTCTCTTCTCTGATTATTACCGCACTCACTGCGTGCTCTAAAACAACCAAGTATAAGAATAGTTCTTCTCTAGGTACTGGATTTGACAAGACTGAAACTGTTGTCAGGTACTTTTTCAAGTCGGCCAAGGCGACTTCGCATTCCTCTGTCCATAAGAAATCTGTGGCCTTTTTCAACAATTGAAAAATGTTTACACTTATCTGAACTTCTGCTTATAAATCTGTTCAAGGCTGTAGCCCTTCCAATCAACATCTGTACTTGTTTTGCTGATGTCGGGCTTTTCAAGTCCAGAATGGCCTTGATTTGATCTAGGCTTGCCTCAATGCCCCTTCTGGTAACCAAGTATCCCAGGAACTTACCAGACCCAACTCCAAATGCGCATTTCGAAGCATTGAGTCGGAGTCGATATGTTCTAAGGATATCAAAAACTACCTTTAAGTCGGCCAAGTGATTCTTAGGTTCTTTGGTCTTCACGACCATGTCATTAATGTATACTTCCACTGTTTTGCCAATCAGATGTCTGAACATCTTGGTCACCAATTTCTGGTAGGTTGCTCCTGCATTTTTCAACCCAAAAAGCATCACCCTGTAGTAATACAGTCTTTTCGGGGTGATAAATGTAGTCTTCTCCTCATCAAGGGGATACATTACTATCTGGTGGTATCCCCTGTAAGAATCTAGGAAGCTCATCCTTCCATGCCCTGAAGTGGCATCTACTAATTGATCAATCTTGGGGCATCTACTAATTGATCAATCTTGGGCAGCGAAAAACTGTCTTTGGGACAAGCCTTATTCAGGCTAGTGAAGTCCATGCAGATCCTCCACTTCCCATTCTTTTTTTTTCACAACAACTGTGTTTGACAACTAAGTTAGGTAGTTTACCTTCTGAATAGCTCTAGCCTCCAACAATTTGTCTACTTCCTCCTCTACTGCCTCCACATGAACCAACGCCGGCCTCCTTGCTTGTTGAATAACAGGTTTAGCCGAGCTGTCTACATTTAGTTTATGGCAAGTGACCTCGGGATCAATGCCAGACAGCTCGTATGGTGTCTAGGCAAACACCTCTATGTTTGCTCGCAAGAATGACTCTAACTCCTTCTTCTCTTCCTCAGCCAAGCCTGAGCCGAGAAGGAAGAAGCACTCTTCATCCCCTTGTTGGACCAGAATTTTCTTCAAGGCTTCCGCACTTTTGTCGGCCGGCTCTTTGCCGACGTCATCCAGGATCTCCATGTTTTTATCCTCAATTTCTACTGTTTCTGCCTCTCGCACGTTACAGGTGGATTTCATTATTGCCATGGAGTAATTCTTTGCCTGCACCTGATCCTCTCTGACCTCCTCAATTCCATGCTCCGTTGGGAACCGCAATAGCTGATACAGTGTTAAGGGAACAGCCCTAATTGCGTGCAACCATGGCCTTCCTAAGATAACATTGTAAGGGGAGAGTGTGTTGAGTACTGTGAACTCTGTGCTTACCTTCTTGGTGCCTGCCTGCACCTCTAAATTTATTGCTCCCAGGGGCCAGGTCAGCGTTCTATTGAACTTGACCATTGGGCTGTTAGACTGTTCCAAATCATCTTAGTGAAGGCCGAGTTCGTTCTAACATCTGACATACATGATGTTACAAGAGCTGCCTAATCGATCAGAATGTGCCTTACCTGACGTTCTCCAATTTTGAGAGTCACTACCAGAGCATCGTTGTGTGGATGCTGCACCATGTCTAGGTCTGCCTCTGTGAAGGTTACTATTGGTCCCTGGTACTCGTTTGTCTTGGGTTTCTTTTGTTGGATCTGACACATATGCTGTAAGTGCCTTACGCTCTAAGTCTCCCCACGCACCTCATTTTTATTAACCCTTGAGTGAATCACATTGATCACTTGAGGTCCGTCTGCATGCTATTGTGGTGGTGGTGGAAGTGGTGCTGCTGGTGCCTGGGGAAGTCTTGCCTGCTCTTCCCTCGTTTTGGCCTCATCTACCAGGTCCTTCAAGTGACCCTGTTTGACCAGATCTTCCAAATGTATCTTCAGGGCTCTGCACCCCTGAGTTAGGTGCCTAACCTCATTGTGGTAGGCACAATGCTTCCCAAGACTTCTTCCCATGAATTCACCAGGAATCTTTTTTGGCACTCTATAATACGGCTGGTTCTTGATCCTTTCCAGAACTTTATAAATCGAGATCCGGAACACGGTGGTGACTGCTTGTATAGCTCTCAACCCTATTTCCTGTCTATTATTACTTGTATTACCTTGGCCCCGCTTCGGTGATCCGTTTCTCTTCTCCTGCTTCGACGCCTTCATTCCCAGCGTATCCTCTTCTGCTCTAGCATATTTCTCGATCATCGCCATGAGCTCCTCCATACTCTTTAGTAGAGTCTTTGCCAGCGACTTCCGAAGCATGCAATCATCCTCCAGGTCGTTCTTAAAAGACACGATCGCCAACTCCTGGTTGTATCCTAGTATTCTGTTGAACACCTCATAATACCTTTTGGCATAAGCCCTAAAGTTTTCACCCTTGCCAATTTTTAGAGCCATCAGAGAGTCTATCCTTAGTGGCTGCAATTTGTTTGTAACAAACCTGGCCACAAACATCTCGGCTAGGCTTTCCTAACTCTTCACAATTCCTTTCGGCAGCTTGTGAAACCAATCCGAAGCGATTTCCCCAAAGGATGAAGGGAACACCTTGCACAACAGTGGTTCGTTCCCAGTACATAAGGCCATTGAATTCAGGCATAAGCCGATGTAAAAATTCGGATCTGATTTACCGTCATATATCTGGAACCTCGGTATATGGAACCTTTTCCGGGCCTCAAACCTGTCAAACTCTACTAAGAACGGCATTCTCGGCTTAACGGGTGATGTGACCTCGGCATTCTACCGCTTCCTCTGGAGGTAGTCCCTCAAATTCTCCTTAGTCCGACCAGGAGCTCGACTGTCAACGGATTTCAGCCTTTTAGGTGCGTTGCTCTCGGTGTCGTTATGTGTCCTTTTGGACTTCTCTTCATTCACTATGTCAAAACAAAGTTCCTTCCCCTGAACGTGCCGATGTTCTTTGAAATAAGTTCCTTTGGTACGAGGCGTTTTCTGAGACTTTCCTCTCATTGACTCTCCTCGCCCTATCTCCTGCGAAGGCTGATGTGAATGCTCATTCGCCCTATAATGTTGAGGGATTGTTGGGACTGCTTTCTGCCCCCTTTCTGGGCATCGTTCTTAGCCGCTGGAATCGGCGTGTCTTTTAATGAAAATGGTGGTTGCATGACATTGTTCTGCATCATGAAGTTGATAACCGATTGTAGGTCTGCCAACTTGTTTGCTATTCTCTTCATCTCATCGTCCCTCCTCAGGCATCTGTTTTTCCATACCTAGAGGTCACTTTCGTTGTAATACTTGTTTTGGCCTAATTTCTTCAGTGGGTCTCTCTTTTAGCCAACATCTTTCTCTGCGGGATTCTGATCTCGTGGTTCTTCATTAGGGTTTTCCTCCTCTATGTTAGGATCGGCATGTTTACCACTCTCGCTAGGGATATCGTTCCCAATCTTCTCTTTCTGTCTGTCGTTGGCCATCTATTCTCCTTACGTTCCCACAGACAGAGCCAAATTGTGGGTGTTAATTTCTGACCACACAACCAAACGGGAAACTTAGCTGGAGAGCACCGGCAGAATAGATTAAACCCGAACAACCTATCACAGAAAGATAAGAATCCGGTGGTGGTTTGTCTACCCGGGGGCACTCCGATGATCAAGTCAGTAATCAAATATCTTTTAAAAATAGCAAATTGTGCTTAACTCACAAGTAAGAACTTACTGCTACAGTATATCACACATACCTTAGACCCACGAGGGTGCCCTGTTTTTATAGTCAGCACTAACCTGATCCCTTTAAAAGCCTAACTTCAATGGACTTTGGCTCAATACTTACCTTGGACTCTCAGCTTGTCACGACCCAAACCCGCCCCTATGGGTTTAGTACCGTAACCGGCCAGTAATCCGTGATTACTGAAGGCCTGCTTAACAGTAAAGACAGTAATACAGAGTACAGGGGCTGGCGGAAGCCAAAACAATAATGAAAGATGTCCAATGAGCTGTGACAGTCTGAATGCAAAAAGACTTTTCTGCACATATTCACATTCAAAACCATAACAATATATACATACATCATACAGACATTCAGGTTAGGGACCAAATCCCTACCATAACAGTACAGTGCCAGTCTAGACATTTATTACAGAACAGAGGCAAAAAGGGGAAATCTAAAACACCCCAAAACAGCCTTGACTTGAACACACTCGGAACCTCGAAGTGAGGCACAATGGTTGGCTTGACAAAAAGGGAGTTTAACCCAACGCTCCTAGCATCGATCCGGTGCCTGAACACCTACATATAAATATAAATAGTGAGCTAAAACCCAGTGAATAACAGTTGTGTAAAGAGGTTAAGAATGAATGTCCTTTCAGTCATTAAACAGTCATATTAGTCATTTAGAAACCATAGCAGTCATATGTGGTACATTCAATAGCAAAACAGTACAGTAGGTCTTAACAGACCAAACAGTCAGTTGATGGCCATCATAACAGTAAACAGTAGTGGTTCCAAACATGGGAACCGACAGAGATCTCTGTGACAGTAGCAGTAACAGTACAGTAACAGTAAATTGCTATGGATGCCACGAATACAGTTTACAAATAGGACAAACATTCATTCATTAAACAATAACGTTTCAGTAAACAGAACAGTTGATCATTCAGAAAATATTCACAATTAAACATATCTTTACAACATTGTTACTCACAGAGCACTGGGCTAATAGCAGCTAGTGAGCTTCTTCGGATGCCAACCCTACACAGTTACAAAACGAACACACACTAAGTTACACACTTGGGAATCAATGACTTAGTCCCTATCTTGACTCGGTGTGGTTCTACATCAATAACCTCATTAAGATGCCTTAAACTAGGCCTAGGAATGCCTAGGATGAAATAAGGATGCAAAGATGTACTTTAAAACACTTTTCAAAATTTTCAGAAAATAGGGGTCTCGCTCGAGCGTGGCTTTCTACGCTCGAGCGGACATACAGATAAAGGAGCTCCGCTCGAGCGTGACTTCCTTCACTCGAGCGGACTGCAAACTCAGGTAAAAGTACTGGATACATGCAATTCACGCCCGATGGGCGCTTGACCTCCGCTCGAGTGTGAGACACAAGTCCTCGCTCGAGCGTGCATTCCTTCGCTCGAGCGGACTGTAAACATGTGAAAAGTACTGGATACACGCATTTCACGCTCGAGCGTTACTTTCCTCGCTCGAGCGGGATGCATGTACTCAGAATGTACGCTCGAGCGTGAAGTCTTACGCTCGAGCGTGGGTCCAAAATCTAAAATTTCCAAATTGAACCTCCAAGCTCAAATTCAACATTTAAAGCATCAAATCCGATCCTTTTGGGCTAATTTTCTGGAAAACACTTTAAAACTCATAATATGGCATATTTCAAAGATCAATTTGCAAAATCAAAGCCCAAAAGTAGTTCAATTAAATACAAATCCAAACAAAACTTCAAGAACATAATGTATATATAACATGCAAGTGTTCAATTGAAATCAAAGCTTCAAATACTTGATCAAAAGAGTCAATTCATTCAAAAACATGATGAATTCATGGACCATAGCTAGAATATAGACATGCATATGAGGATTTCCATGAAATCAACCTCAAAACTCAACAATGTGTACATGCATGCATGATTCAAGCTTCAATTCAATAATTTAAAACCAACTCTAGACTTAGATCACTAATGGCTCATGGACCATGCAACATACAACTAGAATTCATAAACTAAAGGATAAATATCCTACCTTAGGTCCTCAATTCCAAGTCTAGAAGCCCAATTATGCAATCTACTCTTCAATTTTTCTAATTTTCCAAGCAATTCTTGTTGAAACCAAAGCTCTCCTAACTCTCTCTCTCTCTCTCTCTCTCTAATCGGTTTTGGTCTCAAGAAAAGGGCTGAAGAAATGTTGTGTCTAAGTGTGTAGTTTAAGCCTCAAGATGTTAATAAAAGTAGCCCACTAGATGGCATTTTGGTAATTAATGCAACTAATGTAATTCAACATTATTTAATCTAATTTAATCACTCCAAATCACATTTCAATTAAACGTACCATAAAATCACATAAATTCTAATTAGCATAAAACACTAATCAGTTTCGGATTCGGCCGCCGATAAGGCCTTCAATTTGCAGTTTAAAACATAAAACATGAACAGATTAATTTATGGCAAACAGATAGAGATGCATTTAAACCAATACACTCAGGCAATCAGTTCAGAATTTCAGTCAGATCAATTACTTAACATGCTTAACCACAGTTTAGCAGTAATTAGAGGTACATCAGTAAACAGTGGCGAGGGTTGTCACACAACTGGATAGAGATAAACTGCCTAAGAGCTTTATCTTTATCCAAACTGAGATCCTCCTCTATTCTAGGACTCTTGTCCCTTATCCGCTTATCTCGAATTCCGATATCTTTGCAGACAACCTCGGCCTAGCCAAGATCACCTCGACATCAAGACCAGACCACGTGGCACCTCGGCTGACACTTTGGCGTCACCTGGGCCACGTGTTGTCATTCACAAAGTATGTCCCCACAATTTTATTCTATTTTAACCTAGTATAGTATAAATAATATATATATATATATATATATATATAAACTTATCCAATATTCCTACAATATTTAATACTATGGAAATTTATATGCAGAAATATGTAATCCACTGGACTAGTTCAATAAATCAATACCTACACTCCTATCAAGGAGGTAAATGATTGATTATTTTTTCTCTATTATAAAGGTTATATGGTGCGATTTGAGGTGACCGTTGTATTGGGGTACAACACCTACTGTTATCTAGTCCTATAGGTTTATTTTGAGATCCGTTTTGATGATTCAAACTACTCAAATTTTAGAGTATATCGAGTAGAACATACCTATAAAAAAATCAAATTAATCAGATATCGTTAACCTTTTCATCCACTCACATTTGTATTTATTTTAATAGTTTAAATTACAATTGTCCTTTATTTTTGTAGATACAAATGTAAATGGATAAAAGGGTTAACGATATCCGATTAACTTGATTTTTTGCAGATATGTTTTTCTCGATATACTCTAAAATGTGAACGGTTTGGATCATCAAAATGGGTCTCAAAATTGGCCCATTTGGCTGTAGCAACCACCCTAAATTGTGTTGTTTATTTCTTCTCATTATGGGCTATTTATTGTAGGGTAATCTATTTATTGTAATAGTTGTTGGGTTTGAGTTGTTTCTTTTATTTGGTTGTTGGACTATAATTATCCCAATTGATGTAATTTTTCTCATAAATTAATCTTCTATTGATTAAATAAAAAACAAAATTTGATAATCATGTTTTATAATGAAAAACACTATTCATATAAAATTTATCACCACAAAAAAAAAAAAAAAAAAAAGAAGAAGAAGAAGAAGAAGATAGTAATATTACTACAATTAGTGTCATTTATATAAATACTTTGTTTTAAATGATAATCCAATACAGTTGCATCATTTTACATATATATTTTTTATTATTTATATATCATTAGTCTTTTATAATAAGAACAATCGTAGTGTATTTTTTAATTTCCAACAAACTAATATAAATATATGTCATTCTCTATATAAATTCTATTCTGTAGCATTAGCTAGGTAAAAATGTATCAACCAGTCAACCTCTTTGGAAGGATTGAAATGGTTGATGATAGAGCTGAGTATTTGTTTCCATGGATGTTAAAAAAACAAAAACAAAAAGGTCATAAAAAAGAATCCACTTTGCTTTTGTTTTTTTCCCCAAACAGGTCAAAGTTCTCATTTATTGGTTATCTCTCTAATTTATACATAAGCTGGTGAAGAATTCAATGAAAGGGAACAATATGTGGGAAGGCATTCCATGGGTTTGCCTAGTCTATCTTAGGCCTTGTTCGGAAGGAGAGTATGATTAAAATAATTCATTAAAAAATAAAATAGGTTATGTAGACACCCCATTTTTAACGGCATTTATGACTTGGACGTCATCGCTTACACACCCAATGATGAGTCTATATGCTTGTCAAGTGCTCGAAGTCCTCAGCGAAATGCCACAACTTTGAGCCTTTCAAACTTTACAAACCTATTGCCTCATTTTTGGACCAAACCCAGAGATTTTCAAGCCTGCAACCTCTGGTGGCCTGCCGGTCATTGCTATGGACTACCGGCCATTGCTCCTAGCTGCTGGCCACCAATGTGTTTTGCAAATATTTTATGACAGCTGTGCCAGCTGTTTGCACATATGCTTGCGTTTGCTCCCACGTATATAGCTGGATGTTTTTAAGGGAGTTGCTTGGTTTTTTATATATATGAGACCTCTCCTTTTGCCATGGGGTAAGAAAAATTTTGACAATTCTCTCTCTCTCTTGCAAATTTCTTAACCTTTGCCTATACACTCTTTACCAAACCTTTCCATCTTTGAGCTGAGGTATCTTTGAGCCTTGTTTGAGCTCTTGAGGGTGTGTTTGCCTTGTTTTATTGCTTGGAAGTGATCTTCTCTTCAAGAGGTATAAGGCTTTGCTTCTTTACTTTATATCTACTCTTTTTCTTACTATTTTCAACTATTTTTGGGCTGTAAAAACTCTATATTTTTTGGTTGAAACTTGGGTTTTAAGGCCAACAAAGGTTGAAGGGTGGCTCACTCTTCTTTACACCTTGTTCTCAAGGCCTTTACCCTTGTGTTTTCCACCTTTACACTATCTTTTTTTGAGCTTTTAAACACCAATATTTAGAGTTATTTCAGTGGCTAAAATCATGTTTTGAAGTCCAAAATTGGAGGGATTAGCCTCCCCTCCTTGTGTCTTGCTTACTAGTCTAGCATGATCCATGCTTTAGCTTATTAATCTAATTATTTTTGTCTTAATTCCAGCATATTTTAAGACTGTTTTAGGACCGTCTCTAAGTGTTTGTTGCATTTGAGCTTTGTTTTGCATGCTTGTAGTGTAATTGTCCTCATGAGCTTGGTGTTTTAGGTATTAGACACCATCTTATTTGAGTTGATTGTATTTATTTATAGCTTTTCATACTTGTGATCACTCTTAATCACCTCTGGAACCTCCCTTCTTTCTTGGCTTTTGTTTTGCTTTGAAAGTGGCTTCAAATTACTTGTTTGTTTAAGCATGAGATTGAGATATCATGCTTAATGGTTTAATCTCTTTGGGGGTTTATTACCAACGGTATGATGTCTCTTTCATGCCCAAAGCAACTCTTGGTTTAAGCCATCTTTCTATTAGAGGACTTAAATCCCCGTTTGGACTCAATTGATTAAAGAATGGATGATAATCTAAAATGTGTAACAAAATTGAGGCTAAAAAAAGTGCAAGATAATAACTTGTTTGGTTTCAATCGGACGTTAATTGAACCCTTGAGTCTTGAGTCATTTAATACTCATTAGTGATGAAAACGGTTCAAGATTCATTGTCAACTACTTCCCTTGATCTTTCATGAGAGAGAGGTGGTTTTGAGAGTCTTTTTTTATTGCATTTATTGAACTTGCACTCTTGATTCATAAGCCATCATGCAATGAAATTGCATCCATTGATGGTTTGTGAAGCAAGCTTACTACTCCTTTGAGTTGTTAATGATAAGGAGGCGTAAATTGTGCAAACAAACCCTTAAGAATACACTGTCTCTGCTCTATTTACTCTCTGTTGCAGCAGGACAACCCAGTCAGCAGTGGACGGCAGGCCCACTGTCGGCCACCAGTGCAAAATTCAACAGTGCACTTCCCCAGCACAACAGAGTTGGTCTGGAAGTGGAAATCAATGTAGGTGTTCTATTGTGCAACAGAGGCATTCAGCAACAGATACACTGACTTTTCGAGTGGAAATCACATTCATGCATGGGCCTTTCATCGAGCCTTGGGATCCGTGTTGTAACAATATTAGTGTTGTGCTTAAAGTAGTGGTTTTGTAAATTAATTTGTTAGAATAGCTAATTTGTCTCGTGTTGCAATTATTTTAATTAGCTAGAATAGTTAATTAGTTTGGTTTGTAATAATTAGTTAAGTAGTTTAGCTATTTATTTATTTCATTTCGTAATTGTTAATTAATTAGCTTAGCTTAATTAGTTAGCTAGTTAGTTTATTCAGACTCTCCATCGTGAGACCGCAATGTTGTAATAACGTGTATGTCTTCCAATCCCATGTTTTTCTCCCTTTTATGTACTAGCTTATGATAGTTAGTTTAGGGCATCATGTTTTGTTTAGCATATTTCATGTTTGCATCCATTTGTCTGGCATGCACCGAGGCTCGGTTCATTATTCTAACTTGCATTGCTAGTTTAATATATATTTTTTTGAATATGTGCTTAGACTGCATGCTATCAAATTGACTCATATGCCAAATTAGTAGCCGAGCCTAGTAATTGCATATCGCATGTGTTGCATTAGTCACATTGCATAGTTAGGGATCATGCATTGTTCTAACTCTTTCATTTTTTTTTTTTTTTTTTTTTTTTTTTTTGGCTTGGAGTACTAGGTGAGCCTTTACTTGCTTTAGCATAATTGCATGAGTGTGATTGTTGCCATATCAAAGTATGCTTGTCATGATGCTAAGTACTTAATTGATATAACTCTTGAATGCCTGTAGATGAAGGCTAATTTCTTGAACTGAAATAATTTGAGTAATGTTCATATGCGATCACTTTTTCAAGTGGTATATATTCGAAACAATTTTCGAAACAAACATGAATCAAATGTTCCAATTCTTGTAAGATAGTCTATACTTGTATGTGTGCGCATCACATAGTAATGCTAGCCTAATAATTGGAACAAGAGCATATAATGTAAATAAGATTCATATCATGATTAGTAGAGGCCAATCTTTGATCAGGCGAGCGGGGGTGCTCAATTGTCAAGACCCAACCCCTGCCCTATGGGTTTAGAGACTTAACCGGCCAGTAATCCGCGATTACCCAAGGCCTACTTAACAGTAAATAGAAAGGGGCTGGCGGAAGCCAATAAAATCACAATACATTGTCCAGTGAGCTGTGAACTAAAATGAATAAACAAATTTTTATATGCATTACTGTAAAATTATCCTATACCATGTTGCATCATAAACATGTACCAAAACATACACATTATCCAAAAAGAGCATAAAACCAAAAGCTGTTAGCTGCAAGTCACTTGATCACTTTACAAAAGGGTGAATTCATAATCACCCAAAAGCCTTAGAGTTAGACCCAAAATGAACCTCGAAAGGAGGCATAACAGTTGGCTTGACAACCAAAAGGTAAGTTGACACCCTTAACTCCTCTCTTGAACTGGATCACCTACATGACAGATATAAATCGTGAGCCCAAGCCCAGTGAATAACAATGTGTAAAGAGATTAAGAACAATATCCATTTCAACATGTAAGTCAAGTCACGTAGTAGTAACATGTTCGTTAAGGCGTAGCCATCATACGGATCAACGTGTAATTATAGCGGTCATACATTCATAATCAAATATCTCAATATCTCGTACTTATTGGGCCACAACATTATTACCCCAGGCGTGGGCCACGTGAATGTAGGCCACGGTATTGTTACCCTCGGGGTAAGGGCCACGTGAACATATACCACGGTATTATTACCCCTGGGTAAGGGCCACGTGAACATATACCACGGTATTACTACCCCTGGGTATGGGCCACATGAATAGAACCACGGTACTCTTACCCCCGGGTATGGGCCATATGAATATTTGGCATGGAGTGGGTTCACATATTCGGTAAATCATATTGTTGTTGAACAGACTTTAACAATACCAATAACAATCTAAAAGAATTATAACTCAAGCATAGCTTTACTACATTGTCACTCACCGTTTCACCGTTGGTTCCGTGTAACACTTGGCTAGAATGCGGTGTCTGACCTACATAGTCACATGAAGACATAATGGTTCAATACACAGACCTTCAATTAGTCATTACTTAACTGTTACTGGTTATGTAACCCGATCCCTTTCATTATTTCATTTCCTTCTATATTCACTCCGTGCACATGCACATGAAAATAGTTAGAAACCATGCAATTGGAGGTCTGGAAAGTAGAGAAAACAAAAGAGAAAATCAAACCGAGTTGGCCCTGTTGGCCGCACGTGCGGTGGCCTGGTTCGCACAAGCGGGCAAACTTCAGAATGTAAAGTTGGTCAAAACAAGGTTTGCCGCTCGTGCGGTGGCCCGGTCCGCTCGAGCGGTCTGGGTGAAAAATCAGTTCGAATTTCTGCTGAAAATGGAGTTTTTCCCCATTTCAAAACCCAATCTCATTTTACACAAAAGAAGGCTCAAAAACACTTCAAAACCAGAGGAATTGATTATTTCCAACTTCAAACAAGTAAGCAAGGCTCAAGCCTCAAAGAAGACCACACAATCATGAACCTTAGATGTATACAATTTTCAATGTATGCAAACTTGAGAGTCAAAGTGAAAACTCTTGCAAATTACTCTTCAAATCCCAAATTCCATGCAAGATGCAAGTGATGATGCTATGTATTACAAGGATAAGAGTTGGCTACTTTCATTTCTTCACTTTAGGGTTCTTATTATCACCTTACACTACCCAACTTCTCAATTCATCTAAATTTCTATGATTCCATGGGCAAACAACTTCAATTCTTGAAATTAGAGAAAAGTTTCTTACCTTAGATGGATGAATTAGTGAAGATTTGGATAAAGCTCTTCTACCCCTCTTTTTCCTCTATCTTCCTTCTACTCCTAAGGCTCTCTCTTAAGTTGTCTCTACACCAACCATTATCTTTCTCTATTTACCTCTTTTGTTGACTTGAGTTATTGAGTCAATGAACTAGTCCCAATTATCTTTGGTCAAATTTTAAACTTAAACTAATTCAATCTAATTCACTTAATCAGGTCACTCTTATTCAAGCCTCATTAACTTAACCCAAACTTAATCTTGCTAAGGTGAATTAGGCTCTAATCACCTAGCTCAATATTTAATTATTAACCTTCTAATTTTCATATTGGTCCTTTAATTTAACGAATCAGACAGATCTTTTCACACAATACCATATCTGTTACTCAAAACATACATCAAGCACTTCATGGCACATAATTTTCATACATTTTAGTAGATAATTCACATAAAGGCACATAATTAAAGTAACCTCTACTTTAGCTGGTAAGAAAGAAGGCGGGTGTTACATTAATTCATGACCTTCCCCTCTCGTACCTAAGTTCTCAAGCCGAGACAGTCTTGGTGATGACGAACACATGGCCTTTGGCACGAGTCATGGGTTTCCTAAATTTCTCCAAAAAATATTTAGGTGGCGACTCTATATCTGGCAAAACAGTCCATTTTTGGCATTTTTGATTCAAAATCGATTTTTTAAAAAGATTTGCCAGATTGGGACTCTTTGGTGTTTATCTATTTCACATTGCACTTGTGAGATCAGATTTAGAACCACGAGAGTCCGATACTGTAGGGCTTATTCGTCTTCCGAAATAGGGCACAAAAAGTCGAGCTTGAGTTTCTGGCGACTCTACTGGGGAAATTGGAGAACTTGACTTGAACTTCATGATATAAAATTTTAGCTACACTTATATGTTTCTTTGCATTGCATTGGTGCGTCTAAGTCACTGTGTTTGCTATCTGCTATTCCTAGACGGTTTACCGGAGGCTTGCCTAAAAGCTTGCCAAAAGGCTGACCGGTCATGGGCTCTACCATGATGGGAACACAATCCTTGGATCTGGACTGCCGCTGTACCAATTGATCCTCCTTTCATTTCTCGGTGTTAGGTGTGAGAGGTATATTAGGTAGTCTTCTTCAGGTACCCTTTTGACCATTTGACCTAGTTGTATATCGAAAAGCCATAGGGACTGTTCCAAATTATGACAGGATGCTCACTTGAATACAGGATTGCGTGAAAGGGCTTTATTTGAATAATGAACCCTAGTTCCTAACGAAACTAGGACAGGCTAACCTTACCTCCTCATAGGGGTGTTTTGGTTCTCACTTAACTAGTATGTGCTTTACAGTGAAATTGTACAGGAATGTGTGTATCAGTTGCAAGTTTGGTATACGTTTTGGAGGTAGAATTCAGTGTTGAGTACAGTCCTATAGCTTTGATTACATCTGTGTTGGTAACATCATTAGCTGAGGTGCTGTGCGGTTTTTTATTACTGCTTTCTTTTTGCTTTATTTCTCTTTGCTAGGTAGTTTAGCACCATAGCTTCAGAAAGTTCGGATATTCCCCAAGTGCTCTGGACCCGAGTCAGAAGGCTTTGCAAAGCCGAAGATCTTGTTAGGGGACAACCTGTGTTTACTTCACTCCCACTGATTACGAGACGGAGGAGAGTCAGGCAGAGTTCACCAGTCCAGGTTCTATAGCAGTCACCCCTTAATTCATTTGCATCTAGTCAGGCTCAAGGACAGTTTTCTACTTCTAGTCTAGTACGAGATCATTCGCCTATTCCGATGACATAGTATCCCCCATTCAACATGGAGGAATTAATACATCATCTTCAGTAAACAGTTGAAACCCTACAGCTAGACGCTACTTGTCAAGCCGAGGTCACAACCCGTTAGGCTGAGGTAATAAACAGGTTGCAACAATAACAACCATAGCCGACAGCGGCTTCTGCATCTCATACACCTTCTACGGGAATCCTAGCACCTGGAGCTACTGCCCATGCTGAAAATCAGGGCAATCCGGCAGAGCTGATCCTACCACAAGCCTCCAAAACACCTGTATATCAAATCGAGGCTCCGTTTGAGTTTGAGGTTGACCCAATTGTGCTTAAGGTCAACAAGCTGGAGAAGCTATTCAAAAGAGCACAAGGTGTTAATTCCATCCTCGACGTAAAGGACGAGTACACCGACTCTGCAATGACATTGTCAGATCGGTTCAAAATTGTGACAACCCTCATCACTGTTTATTGATAATACCACTAATTACTGTTAAACTGTGACTGAACATGATTAAGTAACTGATTTGATTGACATTCTGAACTGATTGATTGAGTATATTAGTTTAAATGCATTTCTATCTGTTTGACTGTTAATTGATCTATTCATGTTTTAAGTTTGAACTGTAAATTGAAGGCCTTATCGGCGGCCGAATCAGAAATTGATTAGTGTTTCATACTAATTAGAATTTATGTGATTTTATGGTATATTTAATTAAAATGTGATTTGGAGCAATTAAATTGGATTAAATAATGGTAAATTACATTAGTTTGGCTTTATTACCAAATTGCCACTTAGTGGACAATCCTAGACCATTCTTTGTCTACTTCCCTCATGTTTGATATGCCATTCATTTCCTCTAGAGACCAAAATGTGAGAGAGAGCTAGAGAGTTGGAAGTAAGCTTGTGTTCATCAATATTTGCTTGAGAATTAGAAGAATTGAAGAGTAGATTGCATAATTGAGCTTCCATTCTTGAAATTGAAGACCTAAGGTAGGAGAATCATCTTCTTGAACTTGTATTTAAGTTGTATCTTGCATGTTTCATGGAAGTTTGGTGATTAGAGTCTAGAATTGGTTCAAAATGTTGAATTGAAGCTTAGATCATGCATGCATGTACATGTTCTAGCATTTTGAGGTTGTTTTCATGGAAATTGTTACATTCATGTCCATATTCTAGCTTTGGTCCATGAATTCAGCATGTTTTTGGAAGGATTGACTCATTTGTTCTTGTATTAGAAGTTTTGAAGTTGATTAAATTCATGCATGTTGCATGTACATCATGTTCTTGAAGTTTTCTTTGGAAATGGGTTTAATTGAACTACCTTTGGGCTTTGATTTTGCAAATTGATCTTTGACATGTGTCATATTATGAGTTTTAAAGTGTTTTTCAGAAAATTATCCCAAAAGGATCGAATTTGATGTTTTAAATGTTGAGTTTCATGCTCGGAGACAAATCTGGAAATTCCAAATTTTGGATCCACGCTCGAGCGGGGAACTCCACGCTCGAGCGTGAACTCTGAGTTCATGCAGTCCGCTCGAGCGGGGAAAGTAACGCTTGAGCGTGAAATGCGTGTATCCAGTACTTTGCATGTGTTTACAGTCCGCTTGAGCGAGGGAATGGACGCTCGAGCGAGGACTTGTGTCTCACACTCGAGCGGGGGTCGAGCGCCCGTCGAGCTTGAATTTCATGCATCCAGTACTTTTGCAGTCCGCTCGAGCGAGAAAAGTCACGCTCGAGCGTAGCTCTTTTGTTTGCATGTCCGCTCGAGCGGAGAAATCCACGCTCGAGCGGGACCCCTGTTTCAGTAAAAATTTGAAAAGTGTTTTAAAGTGCATCTTTGCATCCTCATTCCATCCTAGGCATTCCTAGGCCTAGTTTAAGGCATCTTAATGAGGATAATGCTATAGAATCACACCGAGTCAAGATAGGGACTAAGTTATTGTTTCCCAAACGTGCAACTTAGTGTGTGTTCATCCTGTAACTATGTAGGGTTGACATCCGAGGACGCTCACTAGCCTATCTGTAGCCCAGAACTCTGTGAGTAACAATGTTGTAAAGATATATTCAATGATGAATATTTTCTAAATGACCAACTGTACTGCTTTCTGAAATGATATTTGTAGACGTCCCTGAACGTCCCGGGAGGGAAATCTTGTTTTGTTCATTGGGCTCACTACAGTTCAGGACTCAATGTCACGGTCCTGTATCTAATCTCGCAGAGTGCAATGCAAGACCGATGAATCATCAAAGAGTCCAAATCCGACAAATCGTTTTTGAAAACAGATTTTTTGAAAGAAGTGCCAAACATGAACTGCTTTGCCAGATACAGAGTCGCCACCTAAATATTTATTTTGGGGGAATTTAGGAAACCCTGACTCGTTGCCTAAGGCCATGTGTCCGTCATCACCAAAGTTGCCTCGGCTCGGGAACTTGGGTACGATTGGGGAAGGTCACTTCGTGAGCACCCCCGCTCGCCCGATCAAAGATCGGCCTCTACTAACCATGATATCTAGTTTTGAAAACAGTATGCATTCTTATTCCGGTTATTAGCCTAGAATTACTATGTGATGCGCACAACATACAAGTATAGGCTGGTGTAGACGTCCCCGAACGTCCCAGGAGGGAATCCCGTTCTGTTCATTTTGGGCTCACTACAGTTCAGGACTCAATGTCATGGTCCTGTATCTAATCTCGCAGAGTGCAATGCAAGACCGATGAATCATCAAAGAGTCCAAATCCGGCAAATTGTTTTTAAAAACAGATTTTTTGAAAGAAGTGCCAAACATGGACTGCTTTGCCAGATACAGAGTCGCCACCTAAATATTTATTTTGGGGAAATTTAGAAAACCCTGACTCGTTGCCTAAGGCCACGTGTCCGTCATCACCAAGGTTGCCTCGGCTCGAGAACTTGGGTACGATTGGGGAAGGTCACTTCGTGAGCACCCCCGCTCGCCTGATCAAAGATCGGCCTCTACTAACCATGATATCTAGTTTTGAAAACATTATGCGTTCTTATTCCGATTATTAGCCTAGATTTACTATGTGATGCGCACAGCATACAAGTATAGACTGGATCGCCTGAATTAGAACGAAACATCTCATGTTTGTTTTTGAAAGACGGTTTGCTACTTGCAAGTAGGCTAAAATGTGGATTTGCCACCCTTAGGTGGGCTTAGAAAACAAGATGATTTGCCACTCTCAAGTGGGCTTAAAACTCACAGTCAATGCATTATTCCAATTTAGATAATCCAACCTTCACCCACAGGCATACAGACATGTATATCACATAAGCACATAGCCTCATGGTAAGCATGCTATCATGGCAGTCACTCACACGCATGCAAGGATGCTAAAACATAAAAACTTACCGAGTACTCCAAGCCAAAACAGAAGCTATGTTAGGAATCCATGCATGATCCTAACTATACAGAAATGCCTAATGCAACACATGCAAAAATGCAACTACAATAGGCTCGGCTATTCTAAGATGGCATATGATGATGCTACAGCTAACATGTATTCAACTTAGAATTGAAATACAAATGCAGTTAGTATGATGCGCCGAGCTCGGTGCATGCAAGACAGATGAATGAATGCAAACATGCTATCATACTGTATGCTAATTGAAACATGCCCTAATCTAACCATCATAAGCTGGTAAATAAAAGGGAGAAAGACGTAGGGTTGGAAGACATACATCACACGCACGCACACTTATTACAATTGTGCCCTCGCTCGGAGGGTCCGAATAAATAATACAGTCCGAATAAATAATTACAGTCCGAATGAATAATTAAAAATTACAAAACCTAATTAATTAACAAATTAACTAGGAAAGCAAATAAACTAGTATGCAAATTCATGGACCGTCTCAGCTCTGTTCCGAATGATGGAAGATGCATGCTCGAGTTGCCTTGCGCGGAAATCCATTACGATGCCCCGATTCGCCTCTGTTTGCAATTAATCTCGGAATGCTGTGCGAAGCTCTAGAGGGCTGCTGATTTCTGATTTGCTGCAACAGAGAGCAAGAAAAGGGCATGGCAAAGTATTTTCACATATGTATGCACACCTCGATCCTCGTGCTACCAATCACGCATCTCAATGCATGATGGCCGAGGAGTCGAATTGCACGACTCAATGTAAAATGAATGCACATGGAAACACAACAAGGCCTAAACTCCATCATGGGTAATCCGGAGTGTCGGCGACTGGGAATTGAGACACGTTCCGTCACTCAGGGTACGAAACGTCCCTCGTTTCCCGTGCTTGGGCTAACTCCTATCCCAAACACAATGCAAATGAGATGGCATACACAATGCGATTAATATGCAACCTAGCATACGCAATGCTTATGAAATGGCATACACAATGCTCTAAAATGCAACCTAGCATACGCAATGCTATGAACCGAAATGACATACACAATGCTCGATGGACTTACACCAACATGAGTGGACCTCAGCCACACTCACATCAGTGGCCATAAGATGAAAATGAGACAACCGAAATGCGTGCACACATGCACGCAAATCGAGGACCGAACCTAAAGCACAACATGCAACTCTAACAAGGCATGGCAAAGATGAAGCATGGCATTCAAACATGTAAATTTCAACACTGAAATATGATGCTAAATGGTCCCGAATCATGCAAATATGGCACCCGATGCATGAAATAAGCCCCGAAACTCAAAACTAGTCCAATGCATTGAACCACAAGTATACAAAGCAAGCATTATTTGATCATGAAGTCTAAAGACAGAGCCAAGATAGTCCCAAAACATGCACATTTCCAGTTTAAGGCATGGCCAAAAGATGCTAACATGATGGACTAAAATAGCATGCAACATTGGCTAGCAAACATGGTTTACATGGCATGTATATGAAGCGTATGAGAACTCATCAAACCAGCTAAAAACAGTGAATAAAACATGTCAAAATATGCCCAAATAATCACTGAAATGCAGCCAATGCATGCAAAAATGATGAGCTCCTTTAGAGGGCCATACAAGGGGTTATTAAGCACATACAAGGTAGACATGTAACAGGGCAAAACCACCTCTGGAAATGGATTATGACAGCCCTAAACCTCACCAAATTGGCCCCGAAATCAGTCTCGGAAACATGCAAAGAAATGTAATGACCCCAAAACGTATGTCATACTTATCCGTAATTAATTATGTGTTTATATGAATTAATTGAAGAACATCTGTTTGAATTGGAAAAATATCTGTTGGAATTACAACTTCGGGACTGAAATTGACGACCATAATGGGTTCGGAAAACGAAATTGAACACGCCTATGTGATATCGGAAATTTTTAGAACCATTTGGGAAATTTAATTGAGAACTGAATTTCGTCTGATTCGCTAAGCTCCGTTTGGCTCAAGTTTTTGGCACAATTTTATATATATGATGAATAGATAAATATAAGGCTTATGACCCTTGTTTGACTCAACAAAAGAAAAGAAAAAAATCTGGAAAGAGAGAGAGAGTGAGTTCGTGAGAAAGGGTGAAGGAAAAAGGGAAGAAGAGGAAAGAAAAGGGGATCAAGTCACTTAACCATCTAAGGTAAGATTTTTCATGAATTAAATTGTTTAATCCTTGGCATATAGCATGTAAACTCAAGATTCTTAGCACGAGTTCATGAATTTTTTGTTGCATATGTCCTTACTTTTCATTTAGTTCTTTAATTGAGAGTAATCTCCATGAATTTGAGTTTATGTACATGGTTTATGAAATTCATGTTTATATTTAGCATATTTGAGGGAGAAACTCCATGGATTTTAAGAAATAAAGCTTTTGTATGCATATTTATGATTTTTCATCTTGATTCAAGGTTTGATCTCGTATATGATGCATGTGGGTTTTGTTGAGAAGTTGTAATGTTTAAATCAAGTTGTTTTCAAGTATTTTGGCCTTGAGTTTTCTAATTTGGAAGTGGATTTTGCAAAAATGAAGACCCACGGTTTAGCAGAAATGGGACTGGTTTTCACCCCAGATTTTTGAAGGCCGCTTGAGCGGGGGTTTTGCCGCTCGAGCGGGGATTTCGTGCATCCAGTATCTTTGTCACAGTTTACAATCCGCTCGAGCGGGGGAACACACGCTCGAGCGGGGACCTATTTTTCTAAAATTTCACAAAGTGTTCCAATGCATGTTTTGGCATCCTTATTACATTTTTGAGGCATGCTTAAGCTTTTAGTAAGTTATGATGACGAGATTACAAGTGTGTGTGTTTACTTTATATGTGAAGAAATCATGCTATAATGTTTGTATCTGTAGGTCAAACCTCGAAGACCGTGCAACCGGTTTTGGAAACCCACTGTGAGTAACATTTCTGTAAAGTTATGTTATATGAACTATATTTCAAATGTGATACGTTAAGTCATGTTTTTGAAATGTGATTTTGATTCTGTGACGAATGTCCTGTTTGCGAATCTAGTATGACATCTACAGATAGTCCAAGTCATGGGGGACGGGACGTTAGTGCGGGTCCATGACATACACGAGATCTCGTTAGCCACTTCATTGTGGTGATATGTGTTTAATCGGTATCCGGAACTGATTACTCTAGTCAGAAGACGTTATGTGTTATGTTCCGTGAGATGTACCATTATGATATGTTCTGATATGAATGATTATGAATAATTTGATTTACGGATATATGTTATATGGAATTCGTTCACTACCCCTTTACTTTAATGTTATTCACTGGACTTTAGCTCACTGTTTGTATATATGTATTTATAGGTGAGCGTTCTAGGAGTCAAGCCTAGGCGGAGTCTTGATCGAGCTGCCGTTTTGAAGCCTACCTGGTGTTTTGTGTGCCTCCGAGCTGGGACTAGGCCTGGAAGGCCGTTAGTGAGTTTTGTTTTGTTGTACATTTGTGGCATGTGCCTATGTTTTATGTATGATCTTTTGTTACATGTTATGTAATGTAAGTGGGTAAATTAACATTTTTGGCATGTAAATATTTGTTCATATATATACACAGCTCTTTGGACTTTGTATTCTGTCTTCGCTTCCGCGAGCCCCGGTTATTTATGTTTTGTACAGGAAGACCTTTGGTAATCTTGGATTACTGGCCGGTTACGATGCCAAACTTCTAGGGGCGGGTTTGGGTCGTGATAGAATGGTATCAGAGCACGAGTTAATTTACTCACACATGTGTCCATATGAGCTGTAAGGTGTCCTAGAAAAGAAATAGGGCATGGCATAAACATGTGTGCATGTGTGCGTGTGTTTTGAATATATATAAAGAGACAAGAATTGTAATGATGAGACAACAGAGGAACCACTATGTTGGGAATAAAATGTTCTATCTGGTATGGGTTCTATAGACCAATGGAGACCACCAATGCAAGGAATGTAGATGAGTCAGAATCTTCTAATGCCAGAATAGATCGGTTAGAAAGAATGGTGGAAGCTTTAACTGGGTTGGTGAGACAACAACAAGAGCAAAACCAACAACAACAGAGACAACCATTTTCGCCTCCTCCTCCGCCACCTGTTCAAATGGAACCGATCAATAATGATGACATCATCACTTTGACACAGAAATACAAGAAACTGAAGCCACCAGAATTCGCAGGGGGTATTGAACCATTAAAAGCGGAGGTATGGGTACTTGAAACTGAAAAGATTTTTGAAGTGTTTCCGTGTACTGATGCGTATAAAGTTTTGTTAGCAACATTTACTCTGACAGAAGAAGCTAGAAGATGGTGGATGCTCGTTCGAGGTGAGAATAGGGACTTGACATGGGGTCGATTCAAAGAGATGTTTTATGAAAAATATTTCCCACAATGTATGCGAGATAGGAAAATATCTGAATTTGAATAGTTGAAGCAAGGCATCATGTCAGTAGCGGAGTATGAAGCTAAATTTACTGAATTAGCCCGTTATGCTCCCCATATGGTTGATACAGATTACAAGAAGGCAAGAAAATTTGAGGATGGCTTACATGTTGAGGTACTTGACCGGGTGAATGTGTTGAAATTGGAAAAGTATGTTGATGTACTTGACAGAGCCTTAATGGCTGAAACAAATATTGCAATCTTGAAAATGTGCAAGTCAACGACAATGACCGAAGGAGAAAGTAAGAAATTCAAGAAACAGAAAGTGGAGATGGTTAGTGAATCAATGGGCTCCGTGAATGAGAATTGGAACTCAAGTATTAGTGATAATATAAAGAGGGGAAGTAGTGGAAGTATGGGCGTACCTACTTGTAAGGAGTGTGGGAGGCAACATTGGGGCCTTTGCCGCCGTATATCAGGAGCATGTTTCAAATGTGGACAGAAAGGACATTTAGCCAAATCTTGTCCACAAGCCTATCCAAGCAATGAGAGACCCGTTACTAGTGGGAATACATCAACAATGACACCGAAGACAATCACAACATCTACTCCCGAGAGGAACACCTTGAGGCAAGGAAGGGTTTATGCCCTAGTTTCAGAAAAGACGCAGAATATTGGATCAGCAAATGCAGGTATGATTTTCCTATCTATTGTTATATTGGCTATGTTACCTATGCGATGGAAATACTGAACATGTGACTGTGACGGAACAAATCATACTTAAATTATGTTAAACCAATCGAATATGAACGACATGAAACAAATTGGCTATGACTTTTGATGGAACTGATTTGGTGGACACATATGAACGACTTCTACAGTATCGGACTATATTGTAAGGAAATGACAAATTAAAGCCGTGTTTGACCATTTGGACACATAGGAATTATCTTACTGATTGAATCCGTGGGTATCACCTTGCTATGAATTTACGTCACTACCTTTGCATTGAACGCTATGGGACTTGTTAGTTGACTTCAGTCTTATGTGCAAGATATGTTCATTATGTGTTTGACTGCTATGATATTGCCTTCACTGCTATGAGATTGATACAAGAACTACTTTGTCATGCTGAATAACTGAATAGAACCGTCGTGTTGTTTGCGACTGAGATTATGCCAGGAGTTTCAAAGTTTGGAGGACCAAACTTCCTAAGTTGGGGAGAATGTAATGACCCCAAAACGTATGTCATACTTATCTGTAATTAATTATGTTTTATATGAATTAATTGAAGAACATCTGTTTGAATTGGAAAAATATCTGTTGGAATTACAACTTCGGGACTGAAATTGACGACCATAATGGGTTCGAAAAACGAAATTGAACACGCCTATGTGATACCGGAAATTTTTAGAACCATTGGGAAATTTAATTGAGAACTGAATTTCGTCTGATTCGCTAAGCTCCGTTTGGCTCAAGTTTTTGGCACAATTTTATATATATGATGAATAGATAAAGATAAGGCTTATGACCCTTGTTTGACTCAACAAAAGAAAAGAAAAAAAATCTGGAAAGAGAGAGAGAGTGAGTTCGTGAGAAAGGGTGAAGGAAAAAGGGAAGAAGAGGAAAGAAAAGGGGATCAAGTCACTTAACCATCTAAGGTAAGATTTTTCATGAATTGAGTTGTTTAATCCTTGGCATCTAGCATGTAAACTCAAGATTCTTAGCATGAGTTCATGAAATTTTTGTTGCATATGTCCTTACTTTTCATTTAGTTCTTTAATTGAGAGTAATCTCCATGAATTTGAGTTTATGTACATGGTTTATGAAATTCATGTTTATATTTAGCATATTTGAGGGAGAAACTCCATGGATTTTAAGAAATAAAGCTTTTGTATGCATATTTATGATTTTTCATCTTGATTCAAGGTTTGATCTCGTATATGATGCATGTGGGTTTTGTTGAGAAGTTGTAATGTTTAAATCAAGTTGTTTTCAAGTATTTTGGCCTTGAGTTTTCTAATTTGGAAATGGATTTTGCAAAAATGGAGACCCACGGTTTAGTAGAAATGGGACTGGTTTTCACCCAGATTTTTGAAGGCCGCTCGAGCGGGGGTTTTGCCGCTCGAGCGGGGATTTCGTGCATCCAGTATCTTTGTCACAGTTTACAGTCCGCTCGAGCGAGGGAACACACGCTCGAGCGGGGACCTATTTTTCTAAAATTTCACAAAGTGTTCCAATGCATGTTTTGGCATCCTCATTACATTTTAGGCATCCTTAAGCCTTTAGTAAGTTATGATGACGAGATTACAAGTGTGTGTGTTTACTTTATATGTGAAGAAATCATGCTATAATGTTTGTATCTGTAGGTCAAACCTCGAAGACCGTGCAACCGGTTTTGGAAACCCACTATGAGTAACATTTCTGTAAAGTTATGTTAATATGAACTATATTTCAAATGTGATACGTTAAGTCATGTTTTTGAAATGTGATTTTGATTCTGTGAACGAATGTCCTGTTTGCAAATCTAGTATGGCATCTACGGATAGTCCCAAGTCATGGGGGACGGGACGTTAGTGCGGGTCCATGACATACACGAGATCTCGTTAGCCACTTCATTGTGGTGATATGTGTTTAATCGGTATCCGGAACTGATTACTCTAGTCAGAAGACGTTATGTGTTATGTTCCGTGAGATGTACCATTATGATATGTTCTGATATGAATGATTATGAATAATTTGATTTACGGATATATGTTATATGGAATTCGTTCACTACCCCTTTACTTTAATGTTATTCACTGGACTTTAGCTCACTGTTTGTATATATGTATTTATAGGTGAGCGTTCTGGGAGTCAAGCTTAGGCGGAGTCTTGACCGAGCCGCCGTTTTGAAGCCTACCTGATGTTTTGTGTGCCTCCGAGCTGGGGCTAGGCCTGGAAGGCCGTTAGTGAGTTTTTTTTGTTGTACATTTGTGGCATGTGCCTATGTTTTATGTATGATCTTTTGTTACATGTTATGTAATGTAAGTGGGTAAATTAACATTTTTGGCATGTAAATATTTGTTCATATATATGCACAGCTCTTTGGACTATTGTATTCTGTCTTCGCTTCCGCGAGCCCCGGTTATTTATGTTTTGTACAGGAAGGCCTTTGGTAATCTTGGATTACTGGCCGGTTACGATGCCAAACTTCTAGGGGCGGGTTCTGGTCGTGACAAGAAAGGCCTCTTTGGAAGGCCTTGAATGGGATTTCTCTACACATGCAATATAGACATAAAATATGGCCAAAAGGGCCTCGGACAGAGCCAAGGCAGACCTCAAAACTCACATAATAGGGCCTGGAAAGTGACTTCAAAGCATGTAAGATAGAGCCTCTTTTGAAGGTCAATCATGCTAATAAAGAGAATGAGGGGTGAGAGGGTCACCCCTCTATGATTTCAAAGCTCAAAATCTCATCAAAACCACTGAAAATCCACTGGATTTCAGTGGCTAAGAGGCCAAAACAAGGCCAATGCAAATGCTCAAATGCATGGCTCAAAGCATGTGGAAATGAAGCATGCAAGGAAGGAGATGACTCCAAACAGAAAAGTGACCTCAAACAAACTTAAGAGGAGGTCAAAACAAGACTTTTTCCAGTTTATAACAAATCTCGAAAATGTTCACAAGTAAGCTAAAATAGGATGCAAAAATAGCCCTAAAAGAGAGATTGGGCAAACAAGGAAGTAGATGGCCTCAAATATCAAAGTGTCCTTAAACAAAGTTGAAGAAGGGCTCCAAATAAGACACTTAATAGTTTAGGTTGAAGCCCAGAAATGCTAGCAAAAGGGGCTAAAGTATGAAGCAAAAGAATGCAAGAAAAGGGGAAATGGAGGCTTACCATTGTAGCACAGCAATGCAGCAGCTTTTGGTCCAAGATTGTGAGCTTTCAACCTCTGCAAATGGCCTCCAAGGTGCTGGAATGGATGATGGAGGTGGTAGGCTATGGGTTGTAGTGTAAAATGGCCAAGAACAAGGGTGTTTGGAGGCTAGAAGTATAGAGATAGAGGGTTGTATGTATATTCCAGCCAAAAGCTTCTAACCCTTGCAAATGGAGAGAGGGCTCATTTTTATAGAGAAGAGAGCCAAGGCTTCTTGGAGAAGTCTCAAGAAAGGGTCAAAGCTTCTCAAAGAAGCTTAAGCAAAAGGGTCAAGTGTCACGACCCAAACCCGCCCCTATAGGTTTAGCGACGTAACCGGCCAGTAATCCGTAGATTACCTACGGCCTCCAAACAGATTAACAAATATAAGGGGCTGCAGAAGCAATAATGTAAAATAAACAAGGTCCAATGAGCTGTGATGACATACATGGGACAGAAAATTTTTAAAACTTATTTATATAACATAGCATGCCAGTCAAAGTACTCCAATATGTACAGAATATTACATAAGTACATCCCAAGATCCGACTTTACAAAACACAACCACTGACTAGCATGAAGTACAAAACTGCCGCGGTTTTTAGCTTCAGGCTCAGGCTCCTCGGGAGGCACAACAGGTGGCTGACCAAAAACAAAAACAGAGGGCCATCAACTCTGGCCAGGTCTTGGGCCGGCTCACCTACATATATATATAATAAACTGTGAGCGAAAGCCCAGTAAATAATAACAGAATAAAGGGTTTAATGAATGATATCCATCACAGAGTTTTATATCAGAACACACATCTTATCAGAGACAGAGTCTTATGCATATTCAGAATTTCAAATTAGATATAGGTTCAGATACATGTTCATATTCATATTCATATTCAGATTTTGCATAAGATCATACGTGGTACACCCATTAGCTAACAGATCCATCGGCCACGGTATTGTTACCCCAGGCGAGGGCCATCGGCCACGGTATTGTTACCCCCGGGCGAGGGCCATCGGTCACGGTATTCTTACCCCCGGACAAGGCTATCGGCCACGATATTGTTACCCCCGAGCGAGGGCCATCGGTCACGGTATTCTTACCCCCGGACAAGGGCCATCGGCCACGGTATTGTTACCCCCGGCGAGGGCCATCGGTCACGGTATTCTTACCCCCGACAAGGGCCATCGGGACTAAGGGTGCCACAAATACTTTTCAGAAATCTGGACATTCATTCATTCATTTCCAACATATCATAGCTTTTCAAGAACCAGCCATTTCGTATCATAGTATACTGAAAATACATAACATTGAACATAACTTTACAAAGTTATTACTCACAGTGGGCGTAGATACAAGTAGACGAAGTCAAAGGGTCAGCAGATTGCGGCACGTGACCTACATAACACATTATGGGTACACACTTGAAATACACATTTCTAATTGTATAAAACTCACACCAATGATTCTAAGTGTGTACCTAACTCCTTATCCTAAGTATGGAGCCTTAAACATGGCTTAGGAATGCCTAGGATGGGATGAGGATGCAAAAGAATGCCTTAGAAACATTTTCAAAATTTTCAGAAAAAAGGTTCCCCGCTCGAGCGCAGGATTTCCCGCTCGAGCGGACACGCAAACAAAGGGACCCGCTCGAGCGTCAACTTCCCCGCTCGAGCGTGTCACACAATCCTCCGCTCGAGCGTACGTTCCTCCGCTCGAGCGGGCTGATGACTAGTGCAAAGTACTGGATGCTCGATTTCTCCGCTCGAGCGCGCATAACTCCGCTCGAGCGGACTGTAAAACAGGTCAAAGTGCTGGGAGCTTGATTTCCCCGCTCGAGCGGCACTTCCCCCGCTCGAGCGGACACCCAAAATCTGGAAATCCCAGGTTTGTGTTCTAAGTTTAAAACTCAAGTTTGATGCCCCAAATTCGATCCTCTTGGGCCCATTTTCTGGAAAACTCTTGTAAAAATACATAGAATTACATGTTTCAAAACTCAATTTAAGAAATCGAAGCCCAAGGGTGTTTAATTCAAACCCAATTTCAAACCAAATTACAAGAACATGCATGAACATGCTACAAAGTGACATGCATGAGTTTAGATCAAATCAAAGCTTCCATTTCATGCTCTAATGAGCTCTTTCTTTCCAAATCATGAGAGATTCATGGACTATTTTCAAAATATGAACATGCATGTAATGAAACCATGAACTATGACCTCAAAACTCAACAACATTAACATGCATGCAACAATGATCCTCAATACAACATCACAAGCAATAAATTGGCTCTAGACTTCAACTTAGCTCTAACCCATGCAAGAATTAACATAAATGCACAATCAAGGAGGTGGGTTCCTACCTTAAGTCTTGAATCCAAGTGTAGAAGTCCAAAAAATGCAAGAATCCTTCCAACTCTAAGCAAATCTCCAAGTTGAACTCAATTCTCTCACTCTCTCTCACTCATGGTCGGCTAGAACAAGGAAAGGGACTGAGGAAATGTTTTGTTTGTAAGCAAAATCAAGCCTCTCAATGTGTAAAGTAGTGGGCCACTCAATGGTAACATGGTAATTATGGCCACTCATGTGCTTAGCTTATTTTAATCTAATTTAATCATACCAAATCACATTTTACTAAAATACACCATAAAATCGCATAAATATGACGATCATGAAACACTAAACGATTTGGATTCGGTCGCCGATAAGGCCTCCAATATTCAGTTTAAAGATTAAAACACAAACAATATTCCGACACCGAACAGATAATAACACGTAATTCATGCAATGCACATGAAACCAATTCCAGATTTTCCCCTTAATTATCATTAGGCATAACTAAGCTCCAATTAGTGCTTCGGGGTCGGGGTTACTACAGTCTTCCCCCTTAAGGGAGTTTGGCCCCCAAACTCAAGTTACCTTCATTCGAAGCCAATGTCGGGTCTAGAGGAAACAAATCCGGATGTCTCTTCTTCATGTCTTCCTCGGTTTCCCAAGTTGCATAGGTTCCCCGTGGTTCTGCCAATCAACTTTCACCAATGGTATTTCTTTGTTTCTCACCTTTTAATTCTTCGATTCACAATCTGAATAGGCCTCTCTTCATAGGTGTAATCATCTTTCAAAAGTACATGCGTCGGTTCGATGACGTGGAGTGGATCTTCAAATATTCCCGAAGCATCGATACATGAAAGACATTGTGCATATGTTCCATCACCCGGGGCAAGGCTATTCGGTAGGACACCGGATTGATCTTTTTCAAGAACTTCGTATGGCCCCAACATACCTCGGAGCCAATTTTCCTTTAACACCAAATCTAGTTTGGCCCTTCATCGGGGTCACTTTGATGAACACATGGTCCCCCACTTCGTATTCCCTTTCTCTCCTCCGAACATCGGCATAACTCTTTTGCCTACTTTGTGCAGTTTTCAGACGCTGCGGTATCAATTTCACTTTCACAGTTGTTTCTTGCACAAGTTCTGGCCCCAACAAAGGTCTGTCACCCACTTCCGCCCAACATATTGGAGATCGACACTTCTCCCCATAAATGCTTCGTAAGGAGCCATCCCAATATTTGAGTGATAACTGTTATTGTACACAAATTCAGCTAATGGCAAATAGGTTTCCCAATTTCCCTGGAAATCTAGCACACACATTTTGAGCATATCCTCCAGAGTTTGGTTAGTTCGTTCAGTTTGGCCATCGGTCTGTGGGTGGTAAGCACTGCTCAATCTTAATTCTGTCCCCAAAGCCTGTTGCAAAACTCTGCCAAAATCTTGACACAAACTTCGAGTCCCTGTCAGATACAATAGACACTGGCACTCCATGCAGTCTCACATTTTGATCATATAGATGTTAGCCAGTCTATCAGCGTTATAAATAGTTTTAACAGGCAGAAAATGTGCAGACTTAGTCAAACGATCAACTATAACCCAAATAGAGTCCATACCTCGAGAAGAACGAGGCAATCCCACAATGAAATCCATGGTGATGTGCTCCCATTCCATTCTGGTATTGGGAGTGATTGTAGCAAACCAGCAGGTCGTTGATGTTCAGCTTTACCTGTTGGCAGTGTAGACATCTGGCTACAAAGTCTGCAATACTCTCTTCATTCCAGGCCACCAAAAATTCTGTTTCAAATTATGGTACATCTTCGTGTTCCCCGGATGCATAGCAAATTTACTACTGTGAGCTTCAGTCATAACACGTTCCTCAGTCATAGCAATCAGGCACACAGACGGTTCTGAAATTTCAGCACACTATTTTCAAACACGAATTCGGCTTCGGTTTTGAATCAAACTCTTCTATAATCTTCTTCAAGTGTTCATCTTTGCATTGTTTCTGCTTAATCTCATCAAGAATACAGGTTGAGCAGAGATAGCAGATATCAATCCATCTTGTTCAGGGTCAATTGACAAGTCTTTTCGGTTGGACAACAAACACGACACACAGTTGCACCAGATTTTCGACTCAAGGCATCCGCCACAGTATTAGCCTTTCCCGGTGATATAAGATTTGCAAGTCATAATCCTTGATTAGTTCCATTCAACGTCTCTGTCTCATATTCAACTCCTTTTGGTGAAGAAATATTTCAAGCTTTTATGGTCGGTGTACACTTCGCAAGTCACCCCATACAAGTAATGACGCCATATTTTCAAAGCAAACACCACGGCTGCCAATTCAAGATCATGCGTTGGATAATTCTTTTCATGAGGTCGCAGTTGTCTGGAGGCATAGGCATCACCTTCCCATTTTGCATCAGTACACACCCTAAGCCTTTATATGAAGCATCACTATACACTTGAAACCCATCAGTACCATTTGGTAAGGTTAAAATTGGTGCGGTCACTAACCTGGTTTTCAACTCTTGGAAAGCTGTCTCTCTTTGATCATTCCAGTCGACTGGCATGTTTTTCTGAGTTAACTGAGTTAATGGCAAGGCAAGCTTTGAGAAGTCTTTCACAAATCTCCGTAGTAGCCTGCAAGTCCCAAGAAGCTTCGTATTTCTGTCACGTTTGTAGGCCTCGGCAAATCCACAACAGCTTCAATTTTCTGAGGGTCCACAGAAAACACCACTTTTTGTCAATCACATGGCCCAGAAATGCCACACTGTCCAGCCAGAATTCGCACTTAGACAATTTAGCATACAACTTCTTTTCTCTCAATATCTGCAAGGCGGTTCTCAAATGCTTTCATGTTCTTCCCTGTCTTTAGAATATATCAGAATATCATCAATAAATACAACAATAAAATCATTCAGATATGATTTAAACACTCTATTCATAAGATCCATGAAAGCAGCAGGTGCATTAGTCATCCCAAACGGCATTACCAAGAATTCATAATGCCCATATCTAGTCCGGAATGCAGTTTTCTCAATGTCTTCGGCTCTAACCTTTAGCTGATGATACCCAGACCTGAGGTCAATTTTAGAAAACACCTGGGCACCCTGAAGTTGGTCAAATAAGTCATCTATTCGGGGCAAGGGATTTTGTTTTGATAGTCACTTTGTTCAATTCCCGATAGTCTATACACAACCTCAAAGACCCATCCTTCTTTTTGACAAATAACACACAGGAGCACCCCAAGGTGAAGTACTCGGACGGATAAAGTTCTTGTCTAGCAGTTCCTGGAGTTGGGTTTTCAATTCTTTCAATTCAGAGATAGACATCCTATAGGGAGTCTTGGATATAGGTTGTGTCCCCGGAAACACCTCAACAGTAAATTCAATTTCCCTGTCAACTAAATCCCCCGGTAAATCAGTTGGGAACACATCAGGAAAGTCACAAAACACAGGGATTGTTCTACATTAGGACTGTTAGATGATGTAGTCAAAACGCAACACAGATAACCCCTACAACCTTCCTAAGTAGTTTTACAGCTTTCATAGCCGAAAAAGTACGGGAGAGGAACTACCCATTCCTCTAAAGGTAAATTCAGGCATACCCGGCGGTCTAAACACCACAGTTTTGTTTGCACAATCAATAGTAGCACACAGTATTTAGTCAACCAATCCATCCCCAAAATACAATCAAAATGGTGAATGTCCAAAGGCAATATCCACATACAACGTCATATCACCCACCACAACATCACATGCTGGATAAACATGAGTACACATCATAGAATCCCCAGAAGGTGTAGATACAGATAATACACATGTCATATGTTCTAATGGCCTAGTCAATTTTTGAGAAAGGGCATGCGACACAAAGAATGCGTGGAACTAGAATCTATCAATACACATGCATTTTGAGAACATACAGAGAGTGTACCTGACACCACAGTATAGGTGTTCGGTATGTCACCAGGCACTAAAGCAAAAGCACTCGGCCCTGTCGTAACGGTTCCTTCCCTGCATTGGCTTTGACGTTGGTCTTGGCCACAGAAGCAGATCCCACTGAACTCACTGCAGGACGGTTAGTAGTCTCAGATCTAAGCGAACAATCTCTCATCATATGGCCTGTCGTGCCACAACTGAAACACGCACACTAACGTTCGGTGACAAGCACCTTTGTGCCTTTTCCACAATCGGGGCAATTTGGCATAGAGCCACTACCTTGGCTCGAGTTACGGTAAGACCCTGTGTTCTGCTTCTTGTTCCCGGAGAATGAACGGTCCTTTTTAAAGCTATTCCCGGATCTTTTCCCTGTCCACTCAGTCCGTGGAGTGGAAGTTTGTTTTTTGCTGCTAGAATGGATTCTGCCATTAATGCCCTATCCAGAACGCTCACATATGTGGGTAGATTCAGAACTCCCACCCTGTCCAGTATGTCCAGATCCAATCCATCCTCAAACTTGCGGGCCTTTTTGTCTTCTGTGTCCACCATATGGGAGGCAAACCTGGCTAGTTCGGTGAACTTGGCCTCATACTGGGCTACAGACATCTTGCCCTGTTTAAGTTCCTGAAATTCTGAGACTTTCCGGTTTCGAAAGCACTGGGAAAAATACTTATCATAAAAGATTGCGTTGAACTGGTCCATGTCATATTTTGTGACCATTTCGAATCAGTAACCACCACCTGCGAGCTTCATCTTTCAGGTGTAGGTAGCCAACAAGACTTTCTGAGTTTCAGAACAAGGGAACACCTCATACAACTTCTCCATCTCAAGCAACATGTTTCAGTTTTCAGGGGCTCAATCCCACCGTAGAACATTGGCGGTTTCATTTTCAGGAATTTCTGTGTCAAACTAATGATTTCACTGTCATTGGCTTCAGCCTGTACTGGCGGAGATGGAGGGGGGTGTTGGTTTTTTGTCTTTTTGCTGCATTACACTTCGGTCAAGGTTGCCAGCATTTGTTCCATTCTACTCATTCGGGCATCGGAGGACCCTGTTGTATCATCATTCCTTGTGTTGTCCATGGCTATAGATAAACAAGACTTTATATATTCAAATGTACATTCAGTTTTAATACTCAATTGCATTACCACACACTCACACATGCAAAAATGCCCCTAATTCTTACTAGGACATCCTAAGCTCATATGGACCTGTGTGTGCGGTACAATTCGTGCTCTGATACCACTCTGTCACGACCCAACCCGCCCCTATAGGTTTAGCGACGTAACCGGCCAGTAATCCGTAAGATTACCTACGGCCTCCAAACAAATTAACAAATATAAGGGGCTGCAGAAGCAATAATGTAAAATAAACAAGGTCCAATGAGCTGTGATGACATACATGGGACAGAAAATTTTTAAAACTTATTTATATACATAGCATGCCAGTCCAAGTACTCCAATATGTACAGAATATTTACATAAGTACATCCCAAGATCCGACTTTACAAAACACAACCACTGACTAACATGAAGTACAAAACTGCCGCGGTGTTACTTCAGGCGGAACCTCCTCGGGAGGCACAACAGGTGGCTGACCAAAAACAAACAGAGGGCCATCAACTCTGGCCAGGGTCTTGGGCCGGCTCACCTACATATATATATAATAAACTGTGAGCGAAAGCCCAGTGAATAATAACAGAATAAAGGGTTTAATGAATGATATCCATCACAGAGTTTATATCAGAAACACAATCTTATCAGAGACAGAGTCTTATGCATATTCAGAATTTCAAATCAGATATAGGTTCAGATACATGTTCATATTCATATTCATATTCAGATTTTGCATAAGATCATACGTGGTACACCCATAGCAAATCCCATCTCCCAGGCCACGGTATTGTTACCCCCGGGCGAGGGCCATCGGCCACGGTATTGTTACCCCCGGGCGAGGGCCATCGGTCACGGTATTCTTACCCCCGACAAGGGCCATCGGCCACAATATTGTTACCCCCGGCAAGGGCCATCGGTCACGGTATCTTACCCCCGGACAAGGGCCATCGGCCACGGTATTGTTACCCTCGGGCGAGGGCCATCGGTCACGGTATTCTTACCCCCGGACAAGGGCCATTGGGACTAAGGGTGCCACAAATACTTTTCAGAAATCTGGACATTCATTCATTCATTTCCAACATATCATATTTTCAAGAACCAGCCATTTCGTATCATAGTATACTGAAAATACATAACATTGAACATAACTTTACAAAGTTATTACTCACAGTGGGCGTAGATACAAGTAGACGAAGTCAAAGGGTCAGCAGATTGCGGCACGTGACCTACATAACACATTATGTACACACTTGAAATACACATTTCTAATTGTATAAAACTCACACCAATGATTCTAAGTGTGTACCTAACTCCTTATCCTAAGTATGGAGCCTTAAACATGGCTTAGGAATGCCTAGGATGGGATGAGGATGCAAAAGAATGCCTTAGAAACATTTTCAAAGTTTTCAAGAAAAAAGGTTCCCCGCTCGAGCGCAGGATTTCCGCTCGAGCGGACACGCAAACAAAGGACCCGCTCGAGTGTCAACTTCCCCGCTCGAGCGTGTCACACAATCCTCCGCTCGAGCGTACGTTCCTCCGCTCGAGCGGGCTGATGACTAGTGCAAAGTATTGGATGCTCGATTTCTCCGCTCGAGCGCGCATAACTCTCTGCTCGAGCGGACTGTAAAACAGGTCAAAGTGCTGGGAGCTTGATTTCCCCGCTCGAGCGGCACTTCCCCCGCTCGAGCGGACACCCAAAATCTGGAAATCCCAGGTTTGTGTTCCAAGTTTAAAACTCAAGTTTGATGCCCCAAATTCGATCCTCTTGGGCCCATTTTCTGGAAAACTCTTGTAAATACATAGAATTACATGTTTCAAAACTCAATTTAAGAAATCGAAGCCCAAGGGTGTTTAATTCAATCCCAATTTCAAACCAAATTACAAGAACATGCATGAACATGCTACAAAGTGACATGCATGAGTTTAGATCAAATCAAAGCTTCCATTTCATGCTCTAATGAGCTCTTTCTTCCAAATCATGAGAGATTCATGGACTATTTTCAAAATATGAACATGCATGTAATGAAACCTGAACTATCCTCAAAACTCAACAACATTAACATGCATGCAACAATGATCCTCAATACAACATCACAAGCCATAAATTGGCTCTAGACTTCAACTTAGCTCTAACCCATGCAAGAATTAACATAAATGCACAATCAAGGAGGTGGGTTCCTACCTTAAGTCTTGAATCCAAGTGTAGAAGTCCAAAAATGCAAGAATCCTTCCAACTCTAAGCAAATCTCCAAGTTGACCTCAATTCTCTCACTCTCTCTCACTCAATGGTCGGCTAGAACAAGGAAAGGGACTGAGGAAATGTTTTGTTTGTAAGCAAAATCAAGCCCCTCAATGTGTAAAGTAGTGGGCCACTCAATGGCAACATGGTAATTATGGCCACTCATGTGCTTAGCTTATTTTAATCTAATTTAATCATACCAAATCACATTTTACTAAAATACACCATAAAATCGCACAAATTATGACGATCATGAAACACTAAACGATTTGGATTCGGTCGCCGATAAGGCCTCCAATATTCAGTTTAAAGATTAAAACACAAACAGATATTCCGACACCGAACAGATAATAACACGTAATTCATGCAATGCACATGAAACCAATTCCAGATTTTTCCCTTAATTATCATTAGGCATAACTAAGCTCCAATTAGCGCTAATCGGGGTCGGGGTTACTACATCAAGCTTCTTGGAGAAGCTAGAGCAAAAGGATCAAGCTTCTTGGAGAAGCTAGAGCAAAAGGTTCAAGCTTCCTCAAGAAGCTAAAACAAAGGGTTCAAGCTTCTTGGAGAAGCTAGAGCAAAAGATTCAAGCTTCCTCAAGAAGTTAAAACAAAGGTTCAAAAGGTTCAAGCTTCCTCAAGAAGCTAAAACTGAGGGTTCAGCCAGCAAAAAAAAAATGGCCAATCGGCCAACCAAGATGGCCGACCGACCATTAATGGTGCTGACCGACCGACCGACTACAACCGACCAACCATCAATGGTGCCGACCGACCGTCCATCAATGGTGCCGATCGACCGACCACAACCGACCGACCATCAATGGTGCCGACCGACCGACCATCAATGGTGCCGACCGACCATCCATCAATGGTGCCAACCGACCGTCCATCAATGGTACCGACTGACCGTCCATCAAAGGTGCCGACCGACCGTCCATCAATGGTGCTGACCAACCGTCATCAATGGTGCCGACCGACCGTCCATGGCTGGTGGCAAGAAACAGGGCCGGTGGCCTCAAGCTATGGCCGGTGGGTTTAGGAAATGGCAGACTGTAACAAGCCCGCGGGGGACCTCGCTACAGCTCGGACTCGATTTGTGTCACGGTTCTTAATCTTGAACCAAAGAGTCCAAATTAGCAAATCGTTTTGGAAAACAGATTTTTTTGAAAGAAGTGCCAAACATGGACTGCTTTGCCAGATACAGAGTCGCCACCTAAATATTTTATTTTTGGGAAATTTAGGAAACCCTGACTCAGTGCCAAAGGCCACGTGTCCGTCATCACCAAAGTTGTCTCGGCTCGGGAACTTGGGTACGATTGGGGAAGGTCACTTCGTGAGCACCCCCGCTCGCCCGGTCAAAGACCGGCCTCTACTAACCATGATATCTGTTTTTGGAAACCTTGTATGCTCTTATTCCGGTTATTAGCCTAGGTTACTATGTGATGCTCGCAGCAAACAAGTATAGACTGAGTCGCCTGAATTGGAACAAAACATTTCATGTTTGTTTGTTTGAAAATGGTTTGATGGTGCTACCCGCAGGTAGGCTAAGATGCGGATTTGCCACCCTCAGGTGGGCTTAGAAAACATGATTTTGCCACTATCTAGTGGGCTTAAAACAAACATTTGATGAATTGTCCAATCCAAGTAACTCAACCTCCACCCACAGGCATTCAAGGCGGTTATATCATATAAGCACATAGCCTCATGGTAAGCATGCTATTCACGGCAACACTCACACGCATGCAAGGATGCTGAAGCATAAAACTTACCGAGTACTCCAAGCCAAAAACAGAAACTTATTAGAAATCAATGCATGATCCTAAATATACAGGAATGCCTAATGCAACGCATGCAATAATGCAACTGTAGCAGGCTCGGCTATTCTAAACATGGCATATGGAATGCTACAACTAACACGTATTCAATTTGGAATTGAAATACAAATGCAGTTTGTATGATGCGCCGAGCCCGGTGCTTGCAAAACAGATGAATGATGCAAACATGCTGTCATACTGTATGCTAATTGAAATATGCCCTATATCTAACCAACATAAGCGGGTAAATAAAAGGGAAGAAAGACGTGGGGTTGGAAGACATGCATCACACTCACCCACACTTATTACAATTATGCCCTCGCGCAGAGGGTCCGAATAAATAATACAGTCCGAATAAAAGAATAATACAGTCCGAAATGAAAGAATAATACAGTCCGAAATTACAGTTCGAATAATATACAAATTCCTAATTAATTAACAAATTAAGCTAAGAAAGCTTTAAACAGGCATGCAAGCCAGGGGCTGCCTCGCTTCTGATGAATGATGTATGCTGGGCTGCCTTGCGCAGAAATCCACTGGGATGCCCAATTTAGCCTCTGTTTGCAATTTTTCTCGAAATGCGCGCCAGACTCTGAAAAGTTGCTGATTCCTTATTTTGCTGCAACAGAGAGCAGGAAAAGGGGCATAGCAATGTATTTCACAAATATATGCATGCCTCGATCCTCGTGCCACCAATCACGCATATCGATGTATGATGGCCGAGGAATCGGATTGCACAACTCAATATAGGGTGAATGCGGATGAATGCTACAACAAAACCTAACTCCATCATGGGTAATCCGGAGCGTCGGTGACTTGGGAATTGAGAACCGTTCCGTCGCTCGGAGTACGAAACGTGCCTCGATTCCCGTGCCCGGGCTAACTCCTATCCCGAACACGATGCAATATGCATGATATGCATGAAATGCAGCTAATATGCAATCCTAACATGCTCAATGCTATGGAAATGAAATGCCTCGAAATGCGTGTGCGCGCGGGCGCGCAAACCGAGGCGATGATCCTAAGGCATGAAATGGCACACGCAATGCAAGTGGACTTACACTAACACGAGTGGACCTCAGCCACACTCACAAAGAGGCCGTCGGATAAAAAAGAAGTGCCTCGAAATGCGTGCCCACGGGCGCGCAAACCGAGGCGATGCATACAGAATTCAAAATGACATGGAAATGATATGTAATGAGGCTAAAATGAGATGTCTCGAAGTGCGTGCCTGCGGGCACGCAAACCGAGAAAATGGCATACGGAATGCAATGATGCGAAAATAGCATGCAGAATGCAGAATGGACTTATACCAACATGAGAGGACCTCAGCCACTCTCATACGGGAGGCCGTCGGATAAAAAAGGAGAGTGCCTCGAAATGCGTGCCCACGGGCGCGCAAACCGAGACAATGCATTAAAGCATGAAACGACATACGAAATGTGAAATGGACTTATACTAACATGAGGGGGGCCTCAGCCACACTCACATGAGAGGCCGTCGGATGAAAATGGGGTGCCTCGAAATGCGTGCCCACGGCGCGCAAACCGAGGCAATCGCCCTAAGGCATGAAATGGCATGGGATAATGATATGCAAGCATGCAAATGAATTTCAACGCTTACAAATGATGCAAAACAGCCTGAAAGGCGGGAAAATGATACCGAATGCACGGAATGGTCCCGAAATGCGATAAAGCACCCGGAATGGCCTATAGCCACACTAAACATGCATGATTGGTACATGACATGAAAAACAGTAGCAAGGCAGCCCCAAAATAGCATTATTCACAGTACAAAACATGGCGAAATAATGAGCATAGATAGGACAACAATAGCATGCAAAAATACGAGCAAGAGAGGGGTATTGAAGCAAGTGGTGTATTCAATGCTCAAACTGAAAAGTACCCTTCTACAACATTGATGAGGGACTAAAAATATGCACATTTACAGTAGATGACATCCCCCAATCAGTATGAAAACATGGTAAAAATGCTATGCAAGAATGAGGATATATAAGGCTATAACATGAGGTACCCCAAACATTTATCAAACCAGCAAAAGACCCTCAATGAAATATGACAAGAAGGCCAAAATATGGATATTTCAGTACTGATGATGGCCGAAAACAGAAGCTAGGTAAGCTCAAAAAGGCATGCAAAATGGGGTCAAAGAGAGATATAAAGGCAAGTATAACATGGAGACCCCCAAAAAAGTTGATCCCTTCTACAATGTTGTAGAGGGACACCAAATAAGCTCACTCACAGTTCATGACATGTTCCAAAACAGACTTCATGTAGGTCAAACAAATCATGCAAGTTTACGGTAATTGAAGGAATTGTGAAGCAAAGTGCATGATAGAGAGGCCAAAAGGGTTGAGCCCTTCTTCAATGTTGAAGACGGGCTCAAAATAGGCCCACTCACAGTTTATGTCATGCTCGAAAATCAGATCACTCATAAGCAGATTTTCATGCCAAAAACAAGAGCAAAACATGGATTCAAAGCAAGTGGCACATGGAGCATGAAAACAAGGTTGAGCCCTTCTTCAATGTTGAAGAGGGGCTCAAAAATAAGCACATATCAGTTCATGATATGCTCCAATTCAGATCACACATAGGCCAAATATTCAATGAAAATAAAGGCATATAAGAGGATATTGAAAGAAGTGTAAGATGGAGGGCTCAAACAGAGTTGAGCCCTTAAAAAAACCTCAAGAATAGCTCAAAAGAAAGACCACTTTCAGTATTGGTCGGAGCTCAAAACAGTGAGCAAATAGGGTAAGAAATGAGGCAAGAAAGTGGTGTAAAAGAGGGGATTTGAGACTTACCCTTGAAGACAAGTCTTTCTTTGCTTCTTGACTTGAGTTTGTTGCTTCTTAGCCACTGAAAAACCTTCCTTTGCTGCTGAAATGGAAGTGGTGAAGGTAGTGCTTGGTGTTGATGAACAAATGAGACCAAAACTTGAGAGTTTGAGTGAGAGAGATAAGA